>JAQPZY010001034.1:682500-722500 GCA_029931535.1 Margaritifera margaritifera | reverse complement strand
CAAATTAACACACATACACAAAACCTGGCACAACATCATTTAGATATAGAGTATTCAAATTAACACACATACACAAAATATGGCACAGAATCATTTAGATATAGAGTATTCAAATTAACACACATACACAAAACCTGGCACAGCATCATTTACATATACAGTATTCAAATTAACACACATACACAAAACCTGGCACAGCATCATTTAGATATAGAGTATTCAAATTAACACACACACACACAAAATGCACAGCATCATTTACATAGAGAGTATTCAAATTAACACACATACACAAAATGCACATCATCATTTAGATATAGAGTATTCAAATCAACACATACACAAAATGCACAGAATCATTTAGATATAGAGTATTCAAATTAACACACACAAAATGCACAGAATCATTTAGATATAGAGTATTCAAATTAACACACACACAAAATGCACAGAATCATTTAGATATAGAGTATTCAAATTAACACAAAACCTGGCACATCATCATTTAGATATAAGTTAGCACAAGAAATGCTTGGCATCGTTTAGATATAGAGAATTTAAGTTAACACAAAATACTCAGCATCATTTAGATCTAGAGAATTTAAGTTAACACAAAATACTCAGCATCATTTAGATCTAGAGAATTTAAGTTAACACACACACACGCACAATAGGCAGCATTATTTATTCTAGAGTATTTAAGTTAACACAAAATACTCAGCATCATTTAGATCTAGAGGATTTAAGTTAACACACACACACGCACAATAGGCAGCATTATTTATTCTAGAGTATTTAAGTTAACACAAAATACTCAGCATCATTTAGATATAGAGTATTTAAGTTAACACAAAATACTCAGCATCATTTAGATCTAGAGAATTTAAGTTAACACAAAATACTCAGCATCATTTAGATCTAGAGAAATTAAGTTAACACACACACACGCACAATAGGCAGCATTATTTATTCTAGAGTATTTAAGTTAACAAAAAATACTCAGCATCATTTAGATATAGAGTATTTAAGTTAACATAAAAATACTAAGCATCATTGAGTAATTGAGTGGTCGAGTTCCAGAGTCAGAATTAATGGGGTATAGAGTTATTAAGTTTAGTAACAAGGCTAGGACCTTCATGTTTACGCACAAAGGATTGATGCAAACTTTATGACCTTGATGCAAACTTTATGACCTTGATGCAATTGTTATGACCTTGATTCCAAGTTTAAAAGAGTTAACGACCATGTAGTGAATTGAATTTTCTTCATAAATGAGACATCCCAATTATTAACAGAATCTATAGCATGATTCAGGAAATATATGCCAAAACAAAAAATAACTTAAACCTGTAGCAGAATGAAATGTCTTTGTTTCATAATGAGGCTTACGACGTATGAACATAATTCATCAAGGGATTTTGGAAATATAAGCAGAGATGAGTCAGCATGTTACAGAATGAATTGATTTTGCCTCGCAAAGATTCATTCTGAGGGTGAACATGATCCATTAAGGGATTTAGGAAATACTAGCAAATGAAAAACTTGAACCAAAATCTTTACGCAAATTTTCTTAGACTGTGACCTTGGCTCCAAAGTCAAATGTCCAAGTGAGTGTGTCGCAGAATGAATTATCTTTGCTTCATAATAATTAATACCAAGTAGAAATACAATCCATTAAGCGATTAAGGACATACAACCAAATGAAACACTAACCAAAATCTTAACGCAAATCTTCTAAGACTGTAATCTTTACCACAAGGTTAGTGGAGCAAGGGAGTGAGTCGCAGAAATTGACTTTGCTTAATGATGATTTATCGCAAGTAGAAACAGAATCTAAGAAGTTTACAAAATGTAAGCAAATTAACATTTCAATCAAGACCTGATCTAAACTTTCTATGAATATGACCTTGACCCAAAAGTTAAATGGGCAAGTGAATTTGTTGCATAATGAATTGTCTTTGCTTCATAATGATTCACCCCAAATTGAAGCAGAATCCATTAAGCAGTTTAGAAACTATAAAGAGATACAGAACTTTTAACCAAAAGTTTACAAAGCTGTTGACGACACCGTTGCCGCCGTCGGAAAAGTGACTGCTATGTCACCCTATTCCACTAACATTTGCTAGACAAAAATGGTTCAGTTTTAGTTAGTTATTGGTTAGTTTCCCAAATCCCAAGTTGCTTAGTGGTTAACTTCCGGTACATTTCGATATAGCGACATGTTAAATGTATTTCTTACTAATCTTTATGTGTGAAGGCTTAGCAGGAAGACATACGATATGATTATGATCTATGTTACCGGCAGGGGTTTCAATAAGAAATAATGGAAAATTATAAAAAGTAACGGGGGGAGGGGCAAATCCTCCTTCTGGAGGTCCAGGGAGCAACCCCCCTGTTGGGGTGGGGTGGGGTGGGGACTCTAGCCCTCATAAGCTAAAACGGTGTTGGTATGTCAACTCAAGTTTGACTGTCTTTCCTTGATGGAGAAATGTGAAATTTGCTTGAAAATGGGGGAGGCGGGGTAGGGGGGTGTTGGTTTTTTTTGTTTTTTTGTTTTTTGTTTTTTGTTGTTTTTTTGGAGGGGGGTGTTTGTTTTGTTTGTTTGTTTTATGTTTTTTTTTTTGTTTCTTTGTTTTTTTTTTTTTTTTTTTTTTTTTTTTTTTTTTTTTTTTTTTTTTTTGTCTTATAGAATTTTGTATAAACTTTACATTGATATTTCGTATTTCTGGGAGTTTTCTTTGTTCGTGATGATCTTATGGGTTCCATTCTTTTCATAAGTAAAAATACAGAATCATCAGGTACACTAATATTGATATTGAACCACTGCAGTTTGTTTCATAATTCTTTGAATGAAATAAATATCACTTAAATACTTAACTGATACCAAAAAAATCTATAAACAAAAGTCTTTTTAAAAAGACATGGGGAAAATGCAAGGTGCAAGGTGATATAATAATAAGCTAAATAAGCAAACTAGGGGTATTATAATAATGCACAAACTATAAAATCAACAATAACAAAAACACCAACTTAAGAAGATGATGCATTATGATGAAGGCAAGCCCCAATCGCAAGATGCTGTAGACCTACTTTATCAAACTGTATGTGTGCTGAAAATGTTACAAATTATAAATATATCATACTGTATATGTGTTGAAAATGTTACAAATTATAAACATATTACAGATTCGTTTTTTACAGAATTGAAGGAAGTAAACTCACTTTCAAAAATGTTTAATATATGTTACAATATGTGTGTTGTATTCATGTTGTATTGTATGGTCATTGTACGTTGTTATCTGTTGCATTTAGGTTAAACTGTAAGCAAAATGTTTGATACGTTGATCGTCACTGTTATCGTTCATTTATTGTATTAATAAGGGTCTACCAACGTATCTTATAACACCTCTGTTTCACGCCGTTCCCTCCACGCCGCATTATTTATAAAAGTCTATTATAATTTGTTACAAACCACTTTTTGATTTGTTATTTAGCCAGAAGTCAAACGTGTGCCTTCCTCGCTTAATTATTGGCACCTGATCACCACTCCTGACGTTGATCGATTGGGCTTGAAAGGAAAGAGACTGACAATTTAAGGTTCCCTTTTACGTAGATTGAATCGTGTGCCAGGTTAGTCCGAGTTTCCTCTGACCCTTCACATCCCATTTTTGATATCTGGACATTTATGTTGGCGTGTGGGGTCAGAGCCCATTGCCTATCGAAAAGTTGGAATTCGCCGCCACCGCGCGGTAGCGGCATAGGGTAGCTGCTTACTACCGGGCCTAGCGAACTTAAACGACCTTACATCGAGCCATACCTGCATGAAATCGATAGGAATATGATTTATCTTCTCAGAAATTGCGAGTATGACATTCGTTTTGTCTTTAATCCGCTGACAGACGAGACGAAACTGCAGCGTTGATGAAATTTGACCTGGTACACGCCATTAGCATTGCTAGTCACGTGACTAC
Source organism: Margaritifera margaritifera (assembly GCA_029931535.1). NCBI lineage: Eukaryota > Metazoa > Mollusca > Bivalvia > Unionida > Margaritiferidae > Margaritifera > Margaritifera margaritifera. The sequence goes on along the minus strand of JAQPZY010001034.1, from coordinate 718,529 downwards.
CCTAATCTCGCAACCTACATGTCCAGGACACCAGAGGTCAAATAGTCACGTGATATCAACAATAAACCCCTTTCCAATGTTGTTTTACAAAAAATTCGAAAATAAATGAAAGTCACGTAATGTTTGTAAAAAAAACGAAAGGACATACAATTCTCAACATATTTATTCCGAGAACAACTACCAGAAACCTGTCGCTGTCACAGTAACCTGGAGAAAGCCAGATTCATCAAGCACAGAGCCCATTGTCAACGTGGTAGTCACGGTGGCGGCGAATTCCAACTTTTCGATAGGCAATGGGCTCTGACCCCACACCCCAACATAAATGTCCAAATATCAAAAATGTAGTGTGAAGGGTCAGAGGAAACTCGGACTAGTGCCAGGTAAGCTCTTACGATAATGCTGAATCGGAAAGATCAAGCGTCTTTTGATGCTTACACCGAATTGTATCAATGGGAGAAGATGTTAATCTTAACTGAATGAATCAACTTGGACGGAATACGGTGATATATTATTCAATTTTGAAATTAACTTTTTCGAAAGTTTGCAATTGTTGGCGGTGATTTCTATATAAAAAAATACGCCAAAAATCAACGGCTACTGAAACCCAAGGATACGTACAAGAATACAGGTAGTGAGAGTGTGGGGTTGGGGTCAGTGGAGGCAAGGTGAAATGGGTTACGAAGAATGATACAACGCGTGGGATTTGTAATGGCGAGTCATCTGAGTTTATGCAAATGCTACAACATTATTTAACAAAACAGCGCATGAAATTCAAGTTAAATAGTGACCATGCTAAAATAACCACGTGGATTTTGGAAATCAGATTCCAATTTATGATATTTGGCAACTAATGTAAATAGAACACGACCGTCATTTCAGCGTAGTATTTTTTTTTTAAATTGCAACTATTATTTTGATCATAATCTTACCCAGCAGGCAGCATCTGCCTCTTCAGAAATCCTTTTCGGGTCGAATACAAACTTGTAACATCTGCTGCCGAATTCTACCCAGTCGGAAGGGCAACCTGTAAACATAGATATGGAAATACAATCATTGAACGTGATATATATATATATATATATATATATATATATATATATATATATATATATATATATATATATATATATATATATATATATATATATATATATATATTCCCTTCGGTGGTAGCCAAAATAGCCATTGCTTGCTATTTTTTTTCTTCTAATGGCTACTAAATTCTATGATATATAGTAATGTGGCTACTAATTTTTCTAATGGCTACTAAATTCTATGATCTATAGTAATGTGGCTACTAATTTTTCTAATGGCTACTAAATTCTATGATATATAGTAATGTGGCTACTACTTTTTCTAATGACTACTAAATTCTATGATATATAGTAATGTGGCTACTACTTTTTCTAATGGCTACTCAATTCTATGATATATAGTAATGTGGCTACTACTTTTTCTTTCTTTGTCCATTGTAAGACAAAGACATGTTTTGAAATACAAAAAAATTACTGACGTAATTTTGACTCATAGACTACAACAAACCTTTTACTGGAAACCAAGTATACGACAGCATTTATGAAAACATTTCTTAATATTTACTTATCTATTTAAACTGCATATAAAAGACACCTGCGCAAAGAAAACAAACCGTTTGTTCCTTTTTTTCAGACAGGTTTTGCTATGTTCATACTGTAAATAGGTGGACAGGACCCGGTTTCATTAAATTTCTTCTTATTTTTTTCCCCCTTGAATTGAGATTTTATATTATATAGCTCACAATACTTTCGAAACTATTGAGATTTTAGTCAGAGACAGAGAGAAAGAATGAAAAATAGCTATCTATTTATTCTAATAAAAGGGAACCGCGTATCTCAGTCGGTAGAGCGTTGGACTCATGATCCAAGGGTCGCGGGTTCGATACGCGCACGGGTCAGCTTTCATCGGCTGTCTCGGTGTGTCCTCTGAGTTCCAGTTTTACTCGGCATGATATAGCCAATACTGTGTTAAAAGTGCCGTTGAAACCAACGAACCAACATGTATTCTTTAGAAAAAAGTTTTGAGGAATCTTAAATGTGAGGAAATACTCAACTTTCCTCAGAGATTTATCAGGACTACTTCTAAGTGAATTTATAAAATTGGGTTTGAATCTTATTACCTGCTTAATGGTCAGTGAAAAAAATACAGTTCATGTCAACCAAGTAATAAGAAGGATATTAACAAATCTTAATATTTGAAGAAGAGAATTTAAGACGGTTAATAAAACTGGGGCCAGATCTCATGGCTACAGTTCGTTTTCAGTAAACTCCACTATTTAGTTTATGTGTAATCAAAGATCAATGGAAGAAAAAAAACACCAACAAACAAAACAAATGGCAGTTGTCTTAATTTTTTTTTTCAATATTAAAGATCTCAATAATTGTGCAATGCTTGATCTTTTGGCGCTCATTTCACAACTCTGATTGAATTACTACAATCAATTTACATGGCTAAGTTCTTGGTGCATGCACGAAATTTTAACGCCCACGTACATTCAACAGTGAAATTAAATATCTATATAATCATTCTCTAAGCCCAAATGGATACACGACATTAACCCAAAATTGATACACAACATAAGCCCAAAATGGGTACATGACATAAGCCCAAAATGGGTACACGACATAAGCCCAAAATGGGTACACGACATTTAACCAAAATTGATACACAACATAAGCCCCAAATTGATACACGACATTAACCCAAAATTGATACACAACATAAGCCCCAAATGGATACACGACATAAGCCCAAAATGGGTACACGACATAAGCCCAAAATAGGTACACGACATAAGCCCAAAATGGGCACACGACATAAGCCCAAAATGGATACACGACATAAGCCCAAAATGGGTACACGACATAAGCCCAAAATGAATACACGACATAAGCCCAAAATGGATACACGACATAAGCCCAAAACGGGTTATTATGGTTAGGTACAACTGACTGCGGTTGAGAAACCGCGATTAATTATATCCATAAACAATCCATAAAAATTCGCCCTTTTTTTTTTGTTTTGTTTTTTTTTTATCTTAGTCCATTTGTAATGTGGTGTTCAGTATACTATCTCTTTAAAAATGTGATTGAATTTCAGAAACTAGAACTGTGTTCATGGAACACTAATGCCCCACCAGAGACCTACTCTTGGTGGGTAAGTGTTGTACTCAACAGACGCAAGCACTCTGCATGCCTCTGCAGCCAAAAATGCCCAAAGAAAATGACCTAAACGCAAAATGCAACTAAAATAAACGAGGCGTCTGTTGTTACAGCGATATAATGTTGGTATGTTTATATAGCACCTCCCCAGATGCATCCATCCACACACACAAAGCTGAACGTTTCTGCAATGTTTACGAAACTGGCTTAAACGCAAAACCTAAACGAAGTCAAATAGGTGTAAAATACATATCACAGTGATGGTATTTGCACTAATCAAGAGAATCCACGCACAAAATTGCATGACTCTGTAAAACACAATTCCCGACAAAATTACCTAAACGCAAAACTTAACCAAGGTGTGATGGATGTACGTACGGACAGATGAACAAGGATAACACTATACTGTAAAAAAAGAAAGTTAAATTTGTTCCTATACAACTGTTATAAACGTTTTGATACTTACACTTAGCTATCAAATTTACAACATATTATATAAATATTTTAGAATAAAGAAAGTACTGACAATGGTTGGAAGAATCGGAACAACGTAAATAGATATATAGTTGTACTAATTAACTAATAGGTAGAAACTAGCTCCAGAAGAGCAATGTTTAGGTAGAAAAGGGGATTTTCTTCACCACACCTATATGTGCTTAATTTTGCTATAAAAAGTATCGCAAGGTTCATGTTAACTTATTTTCCATATAAGCTTATTATTACGTATGCGCTGATAGATAGATAGAGAGAGAGAGAGAGAGAGAGAGAGAGAGAGAAAGAGAGAGGTTCACGTCACTATGTTAATATGTTGTTCACTAAAAACATTATTCTCTAATACTAAAATATGACTTTCTTAATATATATATATATATATATATATATATATATATATATAGAGAGAGAGAGAGAGAGAGAGAGAGAGAGAGAGAGAGTTCACAATAATGACAGAGTATCCCAAGAACAAACTTTGTGATTCTTTCTTCAGTCTGAGACTTATGTCTGTTTTCTGTCTGTTTTTTGAACTCTAATTGTATCCAACCTTAGAAAAACTATCACTGGATTATATCCAGCTAAAAATACGTATAAAGTAGATTGAAATATGATTCTTGTTCATAACTGCCAGTTTTTTCTATCACGAGTGGGATCCGCACATTTGCAAGGTCAACTTGCACGTAGAAAGACCACCAGTCTATAATGACAGCGTTCAATATTGCTTCAAGCATAATTTCTCTTTTTTTCACGTGCTGACTACATATCGACCGGTAATTTTATCGTTATGCCATCCTAATCACTTAATTTAATTTTTACTTAGTCATTCAAAAGGTGTTTATCCTTCCAATCCTTTATTTAACGTGAATACAGTCCTACAGAGGGCTCCATTATTTGTGCTACTTTTCTTTACCTAACATGTAATCATTTAATCTAATTATTTTCTGACACTTATTTCAGATATTCTGTAAGTACGGCATTTGAGACTTTTAAGAGAGGGTAAACGACAAGATACAAGTACCGATAAACCTAGTGCTTTCACCCACCGGAAGCAGGCACAGGTTTCATTAAATTCATAATTTCTGGATATTTTTAAATATCTTTTTTATTGCTTGGTTGACAAAAATTAATTTTTCAAGAAATATTTATTAGGATCAATAACACTGGTATACAGCCAAAATGCGTTTTGCAATAAATGTTGTCAAACTTTACTAATTCTAGGTCACTGAGAACGAAAATGATGCTTAAAATTGTTGATTGGCTCTAGTTTTAAAGATATGATACTGGGTCAGTACATGTACGCCTGGCGCCATTTTCCAATCTGAAGCTGGTATTGCGTCATACATGATATGAATTGCATCATGTTATTCCTAGAAGTCATGGATGATGCAATCATAACTAAGCTTACATCACTCTGCTAAAGAAATTGCCCTATATCAGCTCTACAAATCATACAGTGTCGTGCTCTCTTATTTGTCAGTGTTTGATTTTGCAAAGGGACACATTTCTGTTTAGCCAAAGTGAGCAGAGATGACTCGTACTTGTATGAACAATGCAGATAACTTCTGCTATGTTTGTGGTGAAGTGACTTTTGCATCACAAAAGCGCAGTATAACCACTATGGTTAAAAAAGCCTATCACCTTTATTTTGGCTGCAAAATTGGAGATCAGGACAAGAGGTGGGCACCACACATATGCTGCAACACTTGTGCAACAAATCTTCGCTAGTGGTTGAACAGGAAAAGGAAATCTATGCCTTTTGCAGTGCCAATGATTTGGAGAGAGCCAACAGATCATATCAGCAATTGTTACTTCTGCATGGTGCCTTCAGTTGGGAAAGGTGTGTCAAAGAAGAAAAAGTAGACTGTACATTATCCAAACATTCCATCAGCTATACGCCCATTACCCCACGGAGAAGGACTGCCGGTTCCTGATGCACCAGAATCATTCTCACTTGAGTCAGACGAGGAAGAGGAAGAGGATGAAACTTCTAGTCCTGAACCATCAATGTCACATGACCCATATTTTCTCCCCTCCTCCTCCTCTGAACCACACCTCATAACACAAGGTGAACTGAATGACCTTGTCAGAGATTTGGAACTACCCAAGAGTAAGGCAGAGCTGTTGGGCTGCAGACTACAGCAGTGGAACCTCCTGGCAGGTGATGTTAGGGTTTCCACGTTCCTTGACCGTCAAAAGGATCTTGTCCCATTCTTCTTCATGGAAGGTGATCTTGTAGCCTGCAACAACATCGATGGTGTGATGGCAGCTCTCAACATCGTGCATGATCCAGATTAGTGGAGACTGTTCATTGATTCATCGAAGACGAACCTTAAAGCTGTTTTGCTGCATAATGGCAGTGTTTTGCCATCACTTCCAGTTGGTCATGCAGTTCATATGAAGGAAACCTATGAAAACATGAAACAACTTTTGAGGTGCATAAACTATGACCAACATCAGTAGCAGCTCTGTGGCGATTTCAAGGTTCTTGCTCTCTTGCTTGGTCTGCAGACTGGATACACAAAGTACTGCTGTTTTCTCTGCGAATGGGATTGTCGTGCGAGAGATTCCCACTACATCAAGAGAGATTGGCCACTCCAACAGTCATTGGAGCCTGGGATGAAAAGTGTTCAGCATCCTACACTTGTTGAATCAAAGAAGATTTTGTTACCACCCTTGCACATCAAGCTGGGTATGATGAAGAACTTTGTCAAGGCCATGGACAAAACACAAGCAGCTTTCAAGTACCTCGTGGAAAATGTCCAAGGTTAAGTGAAGCTAAGATAAAGGAAGGTGTCTTTGTTGGTCCTCAGATTCGTGAACTTCTTCGAGATGATGCATTTCACCGTGCACCAAGTGGCAAGGAAAAGACGGCATGGAAAGCCTTCCAGTTAGTGGCAACAAATTTTCTCGGAAACAACAAGGCAGACAACTACAGGGAGTTGGTGGAAAACCTCCTCAAGGCATACAAAAGCCTTGGTTGCAACATGTCCTTAAAGATACATTTTTTGCACTCTCATCTAGATTTTTTTCCAACGAACTGCGGAGCACTGAGCGACGTGCACGGCGAGCGATTTCACCAGGACCATGCAACAATGGAGAAACGCTATCAGGGCAAATGGAGCCCATCAATGTTTGCAGACTATTGCTGGACAGTGACAAGAGATGATCCATTTAATGAATACAAGAGACAAGCCAAGAAGCGCCTAGTAGACACTGAATAAGGACTAAACTATGTACTTTTATATACATAATAGTTTTTTTGCTTTTGTTTCAATATATTTTTTATTTATATAACCCTTTTGCTGTTTTTTAAAGTGTTACATAAACAGGACAGGTGAAATATTATCATGTAAAGCAACCAGAAACACACGAAAAGACCTAGGTTTACAATTTATGATTAAAAGTCTACTATGTACACAATATACATAGAAGTAAAATGTAAAAACTTAAGTATCTTGGAAACAGTATCCAATCAGTTGTTTTAATTGTCATATTTGAATTCAGCGCATCGAAATCCCCAATAAATAGCACATTTTATCTCTGAAGCAGACGGCTTCTACAAAATTGTAGACCAGTGCAATTATAGTTCTAATATTTTGATTTTTTGTGAAAAGAATCTTGTTTTATCTATGAGGAAAATATAAAAATTGTCCTCAAATTTCAGGATTCACTCAACTTTTTCTTTCCTTTTTATCTTTTGTTTTATTTCTTTTTCTTCCTTTTTTAAAGAAATAATCATTTTATCATTGATGTCATCGCTGACATTAACCAGTCAGAAGTAAATATTGGTTAAAGACCTTCCATAACGGTTTTAAAGGGCATAAACTGATACCCGACCATCTGTTGCGATCGCTCACAAACAGCCGGTCATGGCTAATTGGAGCGGTAAGCATTCTGTCCACGAGACTTTGCGAGAAGTCACGCGAAAGTTAAGTTTAAAACAAACAAAGAGAGGAAAATGGCGCCAGGCGTACATGTCATGACTGTCGTAATTGAGTTAACTTTGAACAATGCCAATGCCCCGTAAGGTAAAGAATAATTTTTGTTGTTCTGTGCAATAGTGAATGCACTCTCACATACCTATAGAAGTATACATTCATCCGCTGTACAAAAGAAAAATCTGTCAAGTTTATATATGATTCTATGTGTCAGACTGACTGAGATAGCCACTAATGTAAACCGTCGTTGCACTGGTCCTTACCTGTTGTTTGCGTATAGGAGTGCAACAGAAGACGCCGGTTACAAGTGTATAAAGGACGCGGCCATATTTGTATCACGTGACATTCCGCCATTACGGTACTGTAGAAACGGCATTTGTGCATATTTACTGTAAATGTAAGTTATTTGCCCAAGTATTTAAGTTAGTAGTGCATCGCTGTGAAAACAATATTTTGTGAATTAGGAAGCACAAAGATCAATTTATATTACAGGTTAGCCCTCTCTTTGTATAATCTCGTTTGAATAGTTTGATTTATATCCGAGTCAGCAATTCATTATATGATTTTGTTGTTCCCTAAATTATTTATATCGTAGTTCTAAATTTTAAAGTATTCTATTAATTTCATAAAAAGACATTTTCTTCATTAAAGATTTTCTCCTCATTAATCATGCCATAATGTATGTAGATCGAAGCTTTCGTACCTTCACTTCCGGTCACGTATTCTTTCTTTCACTATTTCTTTTAAGTTTTTGTGAAAGTATCACAAAGGAAGGTTGGTACATAAATGAATATATAAATTAACGCAAAAATGAATCAGTTAGTTCAGTAATGAATTAAACAAATAATTACAATAATTAATCCGTCAATAAATAAATTGCTGCTCGGTAAACGATGAATGTCAAATTTTAAAATGAACTAACTACTTTCAGGGTATTAACTATTTTGGCTATTAAAATCTTTTTGTTTATTTATTTTATCGAACAAGGAAAATATAAATAAATAAATCTCGCATTCATCATTACTAAATTTCAGTATAGTTTAGCATTTTCAATATAAACAATTTCGATTACTGCATAGCGAAGTGTTTATTACAGTGAAGTTAAAAAAAAAATGGAAACAAAGAAAGGTAAAGGATGAAAACACTTATGACCCAACATCTATATGATCCTTTCTCATTTTTCATCGAATTCGTATACTGAATAATGATTCTACAAGATGACGATTTAGACCTACTTGCAGTAAAAGCCATGAAAGAACAACAATATTTCTTCCCAAAAATTACTTGCACGACAAAATCACAACAAACAAATTACCCATTATATCAATTATTTTTTCGAAATTACTGTAGTCTAAAAAGTGCATTTATTCTTCAAATATTTAAGAAAAGGAGAAAAGCGATGATGATGCTGATGAGAATTTGTTTACCTAGTTTATGCTGATATATCAATGGGGTATAAATGAAATCATCAAGTGTTTTAACTGGATGATTTTCCAATGACTTTAGGTCCATTATTTGACAGATAATTTGTCAAATTTTAGAATTCCTCTGTAAGTTAAAATTGGAAACCTCTTTTAAATAAATTTCCAAGGTTAACTGAAATTGAAGGAACAAAGTGGTGTTTGCTAAAATTACTACTTCCGTTTCAGAAATGCGGACAATAAAAGTTAGTGAACGTAAGTGTCATGATTAAAGTGTCATTTATGTTTGGTAATGCTACGATGTTACTGTTTTAATAATACTACGATGTTACTGTTTAACTAATACTTTGATGTTACTGTTTACTAATATTATGATGCTACTGTGTACTAAAAGTTTGATGTTACTGTTTACTAAAACTTTGATGTTACTGTTTACTAAAACTTTGATGTTACTGTCTACTAATACTATGATGTTACTGTTTACTAATATTATGATGTTACTGTTTACTAATATAATGATGTTACTGTTTACTAATATTATGATGTTAACGTTTACTAATATAATGATGTTACTGTTTTACTAATACTGTGATGTTTACTAAAACTTTGATGTTACTGTTTACTAATATTATGATGTTACTGTTTACTAATATTTTGATGTTACTGTTTACTAATATTATGATGTAATTGTTTACTAATATTATGATGTTACTGTTTACTAATATTATGATGTTACTGTTTACTAATATTATGATGTTACTGATTACCAAAACTTTGATGTTACTATTTATTAATACTATGATGTGACTGTTTACTAATACTATGATGTTACTGTTTACTAATAATATGATGTTACTCTTTACTAATACTGTGATGTTACTGTTAACTCTAGTGTTTGATAGTACGAGTTCGAAGCTTTCTGCGAAAATAAATTGTATTTATAGTAATAAAGAAATGCGGAAGTATTGGCAGTGCCGTCCTTTTTTTTTTTTTAGTCTTGCTTTGATGGATCAATAAAGCAGACATAGTTCCACCTCCTCATTTACATAGCAATTTATGTAGAAGTCAACGTCTTTATTATAGCATAAACTTCCATTAAAAGCACAATGAAATATCTGTATATACTGAACATTTCACGAAAATTGGATGATAAAGTTTGAAGTTATGACAATTTCTATTTGGATATGTTATACAGTGGCAGTCATTACGTTGTCTGCGCCGCCCCAACAAGCCAGACGACAGTCTTTCAACCTGGCTGTTATTACGTAACACTTAGCAGCAAGCCAACGACAGTAATGGTGAGTGAGCCATTGTTAGTTGCCATGTGTTAACCTTTTGACTGACAGGCGGACGACGTCTGCGATCCATCAGTTCCTTGAAATAAGTAATCTGAGTAACTTAATGTCGGACGTAGTGACCAGGGGGACGTAAACATGAAGAAAAAAACTTCCGACTATGGAGGTCTATTTGAAGACGTAAATTACTCTGTAGTTATCACTATGGCTTCTTCAACTTCAGTGATAGATAAAATCCTTAAGTAGCGTTGATGTTTGTTTTGGAAGAAATACTTGCCATGAAAGGGATACTAACATTTCGTACCCACAATGTCCGAGTTTATTTCAAATAATACACAAAACTGATACATGTATTTAGAATTTTAACACGTAACTATGGATAAGATCAGAGTCAACCGAATGGTTTCGCCTACTGAACAAAATCCATGTGTGTGTGTGTGTGCGCGCGCGCGTGTGCGTGTAACCCGCGGACCCGAATTACAATCTCTGTATAGTACGAATTAAAATTATCTAACCTGTATGATAATATTATTTATTCGTATTTAAAAAGTATGTTAATGCTATCAAGCATTCTCCTGTAAGATTCAGGAATAGCACTTTCCGCTCTGTTAGGTGTATATTTGTAATTCTCTCTCCTCCCTCTCTCTCTCTCTCTCTCTCTCTCTCTCTCTCTCTCTCTCTCTCTCTCTCTCTCTCTCTCTCTATATATATATATATATATATATATATATATATATATATAATGTGTGTGTGTATGTCTGTGTATGTTTCAGTTACGGATTAAAAGGTTCCAGGGGTGGATCCAGAAATGTCGTTTAGGGGGAGATTAAACAAATAGGCGAGGGGTCTATGGAACGTAACCTTCGGTGCTGCGGTGGTGGTCTAGAGGTCGAAGTCCCCGAAAGCTCATGTATGTTAGGCGTTTCCATTACTAATTTTAACCATATAACATAAATAAAACTTACTAGGGGAAAAGGTTTTGGTTGTTTCCCGCTCATTCTTTTGTGTTTTTTTTTTTTTTTTTTTTTTTTTTTTTTTTTTTTTTTTTTTTTTTTGGGGGGGGGGGGGTAGAGGATGCAATCTGGTACCACACCCACCCACACACCCGTAGATCCGCCCCTGGGTTCTGAGGTTTACGATTAAAAAACTATCGGTATTTTTCATCATTCCTGCTACCTCTACCTATAACAAAAATCCAAAAGTCTCAATAGTAAAATAACGTAATGTAAAATCTCAATCTGAGGGAAAATGTTGAGACATTTAGTGAAACCGGAAGCAGGGTTCTTGACCGCATGTCAAGGTAATGTATATTGTGCAAGACTAAGTTCGTGTGTAGTATTAAAGATTCATTATAAGTAAGTCTGACCGTAATTTAATACTAAACTCTTGTCAAATACATGTCAGACTGCTTTGTGCCATTTTTGCGATAAATTTGTTGTTCTTGTTCTTGTTGTTAATGTTTCTATGTTGTTGCTTGTAATCTTACAGAAGAAAATTGAAGAACAAAATTCAGGACGACTGGCGTTAACTTCTACAAACGTCCCCATTCTGATAAAGAAAACGTATAATCGTCGCTGATCAGAATTCTTCCTGATATGGATATTTTGAAAACTCTGCAGAGAAATCATGCCTGTGAACCATACTTTATTCGCCGCTGTGGCTCAGTGGTTAGAACGTCAAATTCGCGGCCAGAAAGGTGCAAGTTAAATTCCAACCATCGGATCAGCCCGGGTCTGCCGCCAAGGCGTGTTCTTGGACAATGCACTTTACTTGAATCGGAAAAATATAAACTTTTTGTGTTCATGTGCTGAAAAACACACAGAAACCCAATTCTTAAATTATGTCAACTGAATTCATTTTCAGCATTCATTTGTACTATATTAATTTACTGGTGACTTTACTGCACGCGAAAATATTATCATCACACAGAAACCACAATTTTCACACAGCAGGGCATTAGCTATTTCATTTCAGGATCCCGTACTTGTGTGTTCTAATGGTGAATAAATAGCTTTATTTTCTAATCGCAATGTGGTTATTTACAGACAGTGTCAGAAGAATAACGTATTTATTAGAGATATCAAATGATGCATTAAAATCTTTATTATCTAGCCGTGATATATACAAATCGTGCAGTGGTTATTTATTAATGAGAGAGAGAGAGAGAGAGAGAGAGAGAGAGAGAGAGAGAGAGAGAGAGAGAGAGAGAGTAATTCACAGGGAAAAACAGGTGTGTGAAGCTATACCTGTTTTAATATCCAATGCGTATTTGCGTTCATGTACGATTATTAATTACTGGGTGCAGCCGCGTTGGAAGAATAACACATTTATTGCCGGTATCAAATAAAGCGTACATATCCTTGTGTCCTAACAGCAATTGATACAAATTAAGTAATGGTTATTTATAGACTTTTAATAAGAAATAACACAGTCGAAGTTCGCAGAGAAAACAAAGCCAGTAACAAGTATGAAATACACGGAGTGGCAAAAGCCGAGTAAGTAAGAAGTTTGGTCTGAAATGAGTAACTATGAATCTGGCGTTAGTGAGTTTAAGTCCAAACGGCGATGATGTATGAGTCTGTGCATGTGTGCTTGTGTTCATACTTTCTTTTAAAAACAAGAGTTATAAGAACATCCTCATCATCATTCTCATCATCATCATCAACACGAATAGCAACAACCCTTTATTCCCGTATACGTGCGCGACCACAAATAAATTAATGAGATCCCACGATAATCCCAATTGCAACGGAAAACATTATCCATCAATATAAGTAGATGGATATGTAAGAAGACAAGACGTAGGTAATTCCTATAATTGTATCTGTATTTTATACTTAATAATAAAGCTTAACGCTTATGAAAATAAATATTGTGATTTTACTTACAACAACACATATTTCTCCTACTATAAATAGCGTTGTTAATCTATTGTATTCGACACTGAAGTTGAATGCGCAACAGGTATGGCTACCGAGTCAATCACATCATCAAAAAACGAATAAACAATGACTTCAGTTCTGATTGACTCGTGCCCTGTCTCGAGTAAAATAGAAAAAATAGTTCAGGAGCTTTCGATGACAAAACCCTTCGCCTGACCCAACCAATCGCAACCTGTCGGGCCTTTCTGCAAACGGAAAAAAAAACGCGAATTAATACGGTGGATTGACAAATAAAAGTTGTATACATTCTCCGCAAACTACTCCCCAGATGGCGCTTTTCTTCTCTCGAAACGCCACTACCACCTCCAGTTGATATCTGCAACTTCTGGTAGAAACGCATGCTTTGGGTTTTGCTTCGTTTTGCATGGGATTCTCAAAAGTGACAAAATAATTTTTTTTTAATTCAGCCTTGAGCCAGCGGTTTTAGCAGTGTAATTGTTAACTATTTATCTTTTATTTGTCAAAATCCAACGCCAAACTCATTGAAACGACAACTCAAAACGAGGCTGACTCCAAGGTCACACGTTCTGTGCTGGCAGTGACGTTGTTAACCTACGTCAATGCTACGCAGTTTTCATGCCGGCCATATTCAGATTACCACATTAGTTATATCGCCGGACTTTCCACTGTGAACAATATGACGTCTGTACATAGATTGTAGTAGAGTTTTAGTCTCTTGATTCAAGTATTGCCGATGTAGCGATACTGTCCCAACTAGAGTTTAGTTCTACCAAACCTTTCGCGTGGCTCCGTGAGATCTCAGCTAAACGAGGTTAATTTGTATGGCGGAGATCTCTCAGAGCGACAAAACGGTATGGTTGAATGAGAATATCCAACTTAGGCAACGCCATGCTGACATCATCGTAATGACTAAGGCAGCACTAAACAGTTTCGTATGATTGGGCATGTGATACATTTTTTATTTTTCGATCGAAGGGACACAAATACCCATCTTTCTCCCTCGTTCTTTACAGTGGTGTCAAGAATGTGTGATTTCATGCTGTATGACCAAGAGAACGATTCTAGTGCAGAAAAACATTTGTGCTAGCCAGGTTAGAGATTAAGTTTTGGCCTACAATGTGCATTAGCGGCTGCCCATTTTCTCCTAGCTCTGTTTTTACCGTTTATGGAAATTTTCATATTAACTGTGTGGAAAGCCGGTCTGTTCATGGTCCACTTTCATCTTGATTAAAGTAATATATGGGACGCAAGTGTCACTGCCTTATGTGTGAACTATCTTCAATTTTGTTCAGTATAAGTTCTTTGCGAGGTTGAAAATTGCGACTTTTGAAGATTTTCACGCGTATGTTTTAGATTTAGATCGGGTGGAGTGAGTCTTCAAAGTATTCATAGAATGATCAGATTTGAAGTGCCAGTCTTTCAATTCATTCGGTTTCTCCGTTCTCTGTCGAGTTTGAAGATGTATACATATTGGTTGTTATAGAGTTTTATTTTGACAGCGGGTGCTTCAAAGATGAGAGGGTCCATTCTCGACCCCGGCCATAGCCGAAAACTGTTTAGTGCTACCTTAAAGCTACAATTATGATAGAGAACCAGTTTATGACTTCTGATTAGCTGACAGGAGGGATGACGCTAATGATAAAACTATGAATTGAAACTACATGGATATTGGGTGTTGTTTTACTAGTTTGGATTTTCTGCTGATTTTTAAAATGTCTACTTTTCTGATCAGCGAGGCTATTGCGCTTTCTATCAAAAAGAAATCCTTTGAAGAAGTTCGTACATATTAAAGTTTGTAACAGCCACTTTTTTTTTTTTTTTTTTTAAATGAACAAACAATACTGTTGAGGGAAAACGAATCCCCAACGTACAGACCCTTTCCACTGAGGTCTCTAGCAGAAGATTTTCCACCCATCTTACTCAACTGGTGGACAACCTGGCAGTTGTCCTATATAATATGGCAAGCAAAGATTGTCATTTTCAATAAGGCACACTGTAGCAAAATAAAGCAAATAAGCAACTAATACAGACACTGACAGAAATCATGTTTTGTGTTCTTTCTTTTGATGTTGTTTTGTAATACTGGTATTTTCTTGAGAATCAAAGAACGTGTTTCTACTGCTAAACAACATATATAATCAATAGTAAATTATGTCAGTAATATACCAATATTGCTGCCAAGTACCTCGTGTGGGAAGGGTCTGTTATTTGGATCGAGTTAATCTCAATGTAGAAAATGCACGATGCTTTACGAAATTCAATACGAATATGTGAGCAGGAAACGGTTTAATTCCACGTGCAAATACACGTGTCTTGCTTCAATAATCTCGTCTTGAAACGATGAAGGCAAAATGTCTTGCTATCACACAGACCATCTGAGCCAGACTGACCATTGTCCAGTGCAAAATTTAGCCTTGAACCCATTTCAATCGTAAGAGAACCATCAGCCCGTATATAGTCACCAGATGGTATCGCGACGATCAGTCATCCATGCATGGTTTAAAACAGCGAAAAAGGGGGGTTTTCATATCCGGCCACTGAAGTATTTCCTCATTTGGTTAAGGTTAACTCGGTTTTTATCCCTACAACATACATCAAACTTAATACCATGTTTTGGAATAAAAATTGCTCCATTTATAGAAGAAGAAAAAAATGTTGACTATAATATTAGAAAGACATCTTGTCTTCAAGCATTCTAATATCACTTTGCAGAATGGGACAAAATAAAATGTATCATTTATTCCAAGTTGTAGATGGCACATCGAAAAAGTCTACTCTTTGAATATGCGCTCTTTAGTAAAGATGACATTATCAACAAGGGTCCCGCAAGTGTGTCCATGCTATAATATACCCTAGGCGTATATAACTTGCAAAACCTTGAACAGAAAACAGTTATCGCCACAAAAGTGACACCAGTGTGTCCCTTAGCTTACGCATGCCAGATAACAAGGGGCGTTGCATCCGAGTTAATTGCACGATACGTACAGATCAAAGAAACCCCAACAAACAATCTATATAAACGCATGTTGATGTGAATTAGATTTGCATGTGGTGCTTAGTCAGACTTAAATCTTTCTGAGTAGAAATCTCTATATTAGAGACACCTACAAAAAGGACAATATATATGAACCATTGCTTTTCACTTAACTTTCATATCCAACTTTTATATAAAGGTCACCTCTTAACAAAAGAAAAATTTTTGAGGTCCTTTGATTGTCCTTCATAAAGAGGTTCCACAGTGCCTTAAAATATATCTCTACATACCTTATAATTTTTTCCTGTACACAATCCTTCATCTAACAGAATCTATTACTAGTAAAGATTGTGCGCAGAATCAAGAAAGAAAAACTAAGATATATGACAAATTAAAATTACTTGAAGTGATGATCAAATGGGTGGCGATGGATTTTTATTTTTGTTCCATAAAAAGTTCCTTTAAAAACCCTTGTGTGTGTGTGGGGGGGGGTGAATTAAGGACTAGGGGAAATATATTCTGCGTACAGGAGTAGATGTTTTCGTTGAGATTCTAAAAGGAGCAAAATCTAAGATATGTTCGTATTTTGTAACTTAACACTCGAATAACTAGAGAGGAGCAATAAGTCAATAACAGAATAAATCCCTGCAGTCAAGATAAAACGAATTATTTTCTAGAGCAAGTTTAATCTGTCGGTTTGTTTGCAGTTCATTTGAAAAAAGACTAATCATTGGGTTCAATATTAATTTTTTTCCAAAACCGATTTACAACTATTGATATGCATTAGATTAACATGGAGTGGCTCACGAAGAGAACATGAGTGTAGGGACATGTCAATAATGATATAAGTAACATTTTTATTAGCTCTGCTGAACTGACATTTTCTCATAAAGGACATAGAGGTGAAAGTTCTGCAAATGCACACAAGAAAAAAGCCGACTCTAAGCCATGGTTTGGCGATGAGTATATGAAAGCCAGAAAACATTACCACTTGTATAGGAAATTTCACGAAAGTAGCAAGACTGCAGAGAATAAAGCTAATATGCTAACAGCCAGTAGACAGTAAAAGAAAACTCATGCAAATCATTACTCTCGTCATAAATAATTATTTGCAAAGGAAAATACGCACTATAAAATCAAAAGATCCAAAGAGATACTGGAATATGATAAATAATGTCGGCAAGAAAAAACCTGTTCAAAGTATCGCATTGCAGGAATGTTTTGAATATATTATAGAAATAAACTCAGTGGACACAGATAGTGACGACCGAGTAATCCCAGAAACGGCACAAGCGGCGGATGTTGTCGATAACTCTTGTCTGAATGACCCAATTACAGCTGAAGAAATATTAAAAGTCGTTAACAATCTAATAAATAATAAAAGTAAGTTCAATTGATAATATATTGAATGAATATATAAAAATCTCAATTGCTGAAACGTTAAATGTGTAATGTAACACTTTTTAATATAATCTTGAATACTGGCTTTGTATAAGATTGTTGGACAAAAAGTGTTATTGTGCAAATTTATAAAAATAAAGGTGACAAAACCGATATATGATATATATAGACCTATTACTTTAGTTAGCTGTTTTGATAAAAAAAAATTTACCGCTATATTAAATTTAAGGCTGTCTAAATTCCTCATTGATAATAAATTACTATCTGAGACTCCAGCTGGATTCAGGAATGGCTACTCCACAATATACAATATCTTTCTTTTGTATAACCTTATTGAATTTATTATACATTGCAAAAAAAAACTTTTTTGTACTTTTCTTGATTTTACAAGTGCCGTTGATAATGTATGGAGAGCTGGATTATGCCATAAACTGTACAAGGTAGACACCAGGGGAAAGTGTTTTGATGTTATATTAAGTATTTATAATGATATCAGATCATGTGTCTGTGTCAATAATGAATTTTCCGGTTTTTTTCTCGAGTGAAAACGGTGTAAGACAAGGGGAAATTTTATTTCCATTATTGTTCTCCTTATTCCTAAATGATCTAAAATCCTTTTTTACTAGTAAATGGGTGTGAGGTTGCTCTGTACCCTCCAAACATACTGATTTGCAAATATGTTAAATGTTAAGTTGCTCTTATACACTGATGACACTATACTTGTCGTAGATAATCCTGCTGACATGCAATATACCCTTTATATGTTTAGTAGACATGCAATATTCCCTGGATATATTTATTAGACATGCAATATACCCTGGATATATTTAGTAGACATGCAATATACCCTTTATATGTTTAGTAGACATGCAATATACCCTGGATATATTTAGTAGACATGCAATATACCCTGGATATATTTAGTAGACATGCAATATACCCTTGATATATTTAGTAGACATGCAATATACCCTGGATATATTTAGTAGACATGCAATATACCCTGGATATATTTAGTAGACATGCAATATACCCTGGATATATTTAGTAGACATGCAATATACCCTTGATATATTTAGTAGACATGCAATATACCCTTGATATATTTAGTAGACATGCAATATACCCTTTATATGTTTAGTAGACATGCAATATACCCTGGATATATTTAGTAGATATGCAATATACCCTTTATATGTTTAGTAGACATGCAATATACCCTGGATATATTTAGTAGACATGCAATATACCCTTGATATATTTAGTAGACATGCAATATACCTTTTATATATTTGGTAGACATGCAATATACCCTTTATATGTTTAGTAGATATTGCGATAACTGGAAACTTACAATCAATACAGAGAACAAAAATGATTGTATTTGGTTCAAAAAAAAGATTCAGACATACAAATTTAAGATAAAAAATACCTATATTGATGTTGTAGATGAATATAAATACTTAGGCCTTATATTTCACAAGAATGGAAAGTTCTCCAACCGTCTGAAAAATCTAGTATCCATAGCTAATAAAGATATACATTTATTTAAAAAGCGTATATACAATTTAGATTTGCCTATTGATTGTCAGCTGAAACTGTTTGCTCAGACCATTGTACTGATTTTAACATATGCTTGTGAAATTTGGGGATTTGTAAGATCTGATATAGTTGAAACAACTCATCTTTCTCTCTTTAGAAGTATACTGTATGTCAAAAAATGTACCGTTCTATATATGATACACGGTGAACTTGGTCGGTTCCCTTTAATTATTATCATTCAAAGTCGGATGATAAACTATTGGTCTAGGTTAGTTAGTGGTTATGAAGAGAAAATGTCTTATCATATGTAATCTCTCTTATACAACCATTTTTGTGATAATTCCTATGAGAATAAATGGATACTACGAATAAAATCTATATCAGATGTTGTTGGGTTAGCTACGTATGGAGAAATCAAAGTTTTGTGTAAGTTATATGATTAGAAAAGTCTGAAGTAAGTATTACGACTGCAAGATCAATACAGCCAAGCTTGGGCAGTTAACATCAATACGTCAACTAAAGGACTTCATTACAGGTTATTTAAAATTAGTTTGGATTTATAAAAGATCTATTTCTCATTACCAAAAAATATATCTAAAAGCTTCATTAAGTTTAGAACTGCAAATCAAATGTTTCCTGTTGAAACTGATAAATGGGCTAATGTTTCCTATAACAAAATATATTGTACACTCTGTCAGTCCCAAGAAATAGGTGATGAATATCAATATTTTCTGTCATGTTCTTATGTTCATGATGAAAGACATAAAAAATGCATACCTAATTTTTACATTTCCAGGACTAACATTTATAAATATAATCAATTAATGAATACAGGTAACATACGACTCTTGAAAAATATTTGCAGGTTCTTAGATTGTATTTTCCGAATTTTGTAATCTCTGTTATGTTATGATATCACACCCTATATTCATGTTCTTTTCCTTTTATACCTTATGTTGTAAACTTTACAACCTGAGTGTAAATAAAGTCTTGTCTTGTCTTGTCTTGTCTTGTCTTGTCTTGTCTTGTCTTGTCTTGTCTTGTCTTGTCTTGTCTTGTCAATATGAGTAAAACGACTGTGCGAGGATGCCTTGCAGGAACGGTGTCATCGAATGATATCTTATGGACGTGGCTTGTACGGGAAACTGAGGACAACGTTATGCAAATTTAATGACCGAAATCAATGCATCGACTAGCAGAAAATAAAATCCTAACTCAATTGACTCCGAAGTTAAAGGATTTTAAAATAGATTAAGAGTAAATTTAACAGTTTTAGATTGCGTCTGGTTATGTAATTGTTTTGTCCAATTTCTCAATATATTACTTTGATTTCAAAGAAAATTGCATCTATTTTACATAGTTCACAACCATTAAAAGCAACACCTTTGACAACACAATTTTAAAATGCAAAAATAGCTCTATAGCTGCAGACGTATTTTCAATTGTGCATATCTGCAGAACTGTGATATATTTTTTTCACTTTAAAGTCTGTCTTTATGACTGCGAAAAATTGTGAGTGACATCTTTTTTTATTGGGCAGCAATACATTCAAACATTAGCGGTTATTTTTATTCATTTCTACTTTAATATATATTTCGTAAACTCCTTTGACTTTTTGAAACCTTTAAACAGACATAAACAGAATTGTTATTATATCATTGATTTTTGTTTGTTTGTTTGTTTGTTTATTTGTTTGTTTGTTTGTTTGTTTGTTTTTTAATTTGGTCCTATATGTTTATGCAACGTAAGGGACCGACCAATTAATTTGGTGGGGGGGGGGGGGCGGGGGGGGGGTCTTTCGAGACGAGATAATTTTAGATAATTTCTTTTTCTTTTACCTCAAGCTAATTTTATTTTTTTATATCGGTATAATAGTTTATTTATTTATTTATTTATTATTATTATTTTTATTTTTATTTTTATTATTATTATTATTATTATTATTATTATTATTATTATTATTATTATTATTATTATTATTATTATTATTATATTACTATAAATTTGAGCCACTAATATTTTGTTCAAGTTATTAGGGAGCTGGAATTCTTTTTCTTTTTTTTTTTTCCTCAAAAAAATCCCAGTCCCCCGCCCCCTTGGAAAATAATTGGTCGGTTCCTAATAAGATCTTCCTGGCAAGACACTTTACCTTAAGTGTACACAAAACGCATTCTGAAGAACTGATGATTTTCCAAGACGTAATAAAATTTCATATACTCACACACATATGCATAATATGTATGCCTATTTCACATACTCACACACGTATGCATAAAATGTATGCCTATCTCACATATTTACACACGTATGCATAATATGTATGCCCATTTCACATACTCACACACGTATGTATAATATGTATGGCTATTTCACATACTCACACACGTATGTATAATGTGTATGCATATTTTACATATTCACACGTATGTATAATTTGTACGCATATTTCACATACTCACACACGTATGCATAATATGTATGCCTATTTCACATACTCACACACCTATGTATAATATGTATGGCTATTTCACATACTCACACACTTATGCATACTATGCATGGCTATTTCACATACTCACACACGTATGCATAATATGTATGCATATTTCACATACTCACACACGTATGTATAATATGTATGCCTATAATGGAAAGAAACCGAATGGAATCTGCGATGATATCCGTGCAAGTACGGGCATTAGCGCGTGTGTGATATTGTGAACCCCATGAAGTGCATTCTTTGAAGATATAAACTTAAAACCTTTAAATACGACAGGAGTGGTTCGTAAATCTGAATACACAATAGTCCTATATTTTTTTCTGATTCATTTCTTTGGGGAAAAAAAAGGGGGGGGAGTATGGTGGGAATGAAGAAAAAACAAACAGATTATGTAAATCTTTCAGTAACAGCTGTTATAGCTTGTTCTTACATCTGGATGTTCTGAGGTTATCCATACTGCACCTCGGACGGCATTGTAAAAAATACCACTGTCTCTACAGTCTGACCAGGAGTCTGCATCGTTTTCCCCAAGCTTCTTCTACACACCATTGGGGATATTGTTATGCCCTCCGTCTTTCCGTCAGTCCGTCCGTCCATCCGTCTGTTATCTCATCTCTTCCAGTAGCGTACTAACGGGGGTGGGGGTGAGGGCGGACGGGGCGATTGCCCCAGGCGCCAGAGGTCTTGGGGCGCCAAAACAGCTAATAAATATTCGGGCCTCGTATTATGACCCTTTGGGCCATCATCGTCTTCCCGGGCGCCATTTACCCTTAGTACGCCACTGATCTCTTCCAAAACCACTGGTTGGAAATTCACTATGTTGTCCTTGCTGTAAGCATCTGGGAGACAGATATCATCCTTGACTTCCGCCCCTGATGTTCCTGGGTGAGGATTCAAGGTCAAATGTACAAAAATTTCAATTGCAATGACAGTTTCAATTATTTGTTTTACCAAACTTCGTATCTGCAGTCACAGCAGAAAGATGCATATTGCATGAGACGGATTCTGCATTATGACCTCTGGGTCACTCTTTCGGGAAGGCTTAGCACTAGAGAGGGGTGAGGTGAGGTGAGGTGGAGTATGCAGTACACAGCGTTAGGACTTTCAATGGCGTGCCATTAGAGTTGCTCCAGTTATGAGTTATCACCGACGTCAATATCCCGTTCAATTTTGACCAAACAAAAAGTTGAAAAATTAACAATCATTAACTATGGCAAGGCTAAATCCGCTGACTTAAAGGGGTTAAATTGTAAATACTTTGTGTTGCTCCAATTAAGAAACCCCTTGGAAAACAGGTCAAAAACAGGGAAAGGCATATCAGACAACAGCTTTTGCCTACAGACACATTTTGATTCCTGAGTCTGCCTCGTTTTGAGCTATCCTTGGAGTATTTTATGCGTTGAATTTAAACGAAAACAATTTAGATATATTAGTAATAACACTGATATATCTCACGCTTTAGGCATTAACATTTCTATTTTTTCATTTACTTTTTTGCGAATTCATCGGAAAACGAGTTTTAAAAAAACCAAAAACAAGAAGCGGCAGACGTTAATCTGCGGCGGAAGTGACGTTTCAAGCGAATTAAGAATATACCAAATAGGGACTTAAAATATAAAGTAATGATGAGTCGTTTTAAAGTAGGGGTGGGCAGCTTGTATAACAAATAATATTTCTAGGGGTGGGCAGCTTGTATAACAAGTAATTTTTCACTAAGACATGGTAATAATTACTCGAGTCATTACCTAAGCATAACATTACACAAGAGACACTGCAATTCACGGTTTAGCCTTGTCATTTAAGCTTGAGATCAAGTTATAGCGAGACCTGACCGAGCACTACCTCCGTATAAAGTGCACGTGCCAATTACGGACAACATGTATAAACCCCTTTGTTCTGAAATTAACTTACATATTTCACTTCCATATAAATTCACGTGTCCTTTGGAGACAGGTTTCACTGTATTTCTAAGTTTAACCAAAACTATCATGGTGTGCCTCTTCATCGAGCCATTTTTTGCTTCTGCTTGCACGGACTTTATAAAACTCGTTAATGAACTAATGACGACTATGCTACGTTAGTCGGTCGATCTCGGACCTTTCCAGAGGACAGAAAGACGCCCCCAATGTATTACAAAAGTGACGGATTGGAACTCTCTTTACAACAACAAAAATGACGTAGCAAAAACATGACTGCTCCTATGCAGAACAAGATACAATCTGTGGGTTACTATTAGCTTGACTTCTGGCGGATGTACGATTTCAACACAATCTGTCTAATACCTTCGGGTGTTCTTTAGCATTTGCATTTTTTTTTTTAATGGAAAGCGACGTTGCTCCAATGCACTAATACTTTTTTTTACGGACTCTGAGTTGAGAAGTATGGCAAAATTCTACACATTAAAGTAAATCGATTACATGCTTTAAAACAAGAACATCGCGCTAACAAGAGTTTTCAGATATGAAACTTCCTCAAATATCATGTTTTCTGCATAGTTCACGCACATTTAAACCACTTTTATCGGTGGCAGTTTGATTTTTCTTGAAGAAAAATGTAGAAACTATTATTCCGGGATTGAGGTGCGAATCTTTCTTTCCTAATTTGTTAAGCGGGCAAGTTGGATTTATTCAGCGTTTCAGTTTATATTAAGTTTTATTTCCCCCTTAAAATTTTGTTAAAGGTAGAGACTTAAAACCTATGATATGGTGGGGGTATTTCTAGATGTGATCATTAAAACCTATGATATGGTGGGGGTAATTCTAGATGTGATTATTAAAACCTATGATATGGTGGGGGTATTTCTAGATGTGATTATTAAAACCTATGATATGGTGGGGGTATTTCTAGATGTGATTATTAAAACCTATGATATGGTGGGGGTATTTCTAGATGTGATTATTAAAACCTATGATATGGTGGGGGTATTTCTAGATGTGATTAACGTCTAAAACTTCGTTTATATTATTCGCCGATGAGTGCGAGGCGAAAGAGTCAAGTGGTACAAGGGTGAGTAGCAACAACTTAGTGAAGTATAATTAAGTATAATTACATATTCCTCTGATGCAGACGTATGTATGTATGTTTGTATGTATGTATGTATATACGCATGCATACATGTATATATGTATGTATATACGCATGCATACATGTATGTATGTATGTATATACGCATGCATACATGTATGTATGTATGTATGTATGTATGTATGTATGTATGTACGCATGCATACATGTATGTATGTATGTATGTATATACGCATGCATACATGTATGTAAGTATGTATGTATGTAAATACGCATGCATACATGTATGTATGTATGTATGTATGCATGCATGTATGTATGTGTGTATGTATCTATGCATGCATGCATGTATGTATGTATGTATGTATGTATATATGTATGTATGTATGTATGTATGTATGTACGCATGCATACATGTATGTATGTATGTATGTATGTATGTATGTATGTATGTATGTATGTACGCATGCATGTATGTATGTATGTATGTATGTATGTATGTATGTATGTATGTATGTATGTATGTATGTATGTATGTATGTATGTATGTATGCATGACGAATTGACTGACTTTGTGCCCTCTTTAATAGAGAATACATTATGTTTATCAAATTCAGGATAATACACGATCTTGAAACAAAGGACAGAATAAAATTATAAAATAAAATAGAAATGCTGCGTCAACTAATGCATTTACAAAATGGAACATCTAATTATGTACAACCATATAAATATGTCTTTAGATATATTAGAACTGATATCGTTAGCTAGTTATAACACTGGCATTCTATAAACATTTTCCTGATGCTAGTAATGGTACAAAACAATGTAAGTACACGTGGTATCTATTGTGATAAACATTACCGTTGAGATAGTAAAAACATGTCTTTTTCAATATATTTTTGGAATATATTTTATTAAATCTGGATAAAAATTCAAAAGATAGCACAGTATTTCTCATATACTTAATCTTTGCAATGAAACGTTTGAAAATATTTAGGAAAAAAAAAGAAACTTTACACAGATCGTAATAGTATCCGAAATAACAATCATAGTGCATGAACATACTCAGGCCCAGACCGGTTTAGATCTACAACCTTAAGTCACATGAAATTACTTTCACTGAAGATCAAAGTGAAAAACGCCAAATACATTTAAATTTGAAACCGTAAATCAACAACTTTTGGACATTTTATTAAACATGTTTTCCTTAATTATCTTGCCAAGTTCGAAAAAATGTAAGTTTTAGCTGATATTGACTAGCATCAAAAGACGATATCTGCTTTGAAGCTAGACTCAAGATTCCTATAAATCATTAATCGGAGTCGTTCCATCTGGATGTAGTCGTAGATTAACATTTCGTTCTGATTTTAAGATATGAAAAAAAAATCTTCGTTCTTTATTTGAGACGGGAGAAGTGGTACTCTGCTTCGCAAATTCTTGATTGCAACGATGAATTCTTTATGTATGTTGGACTGTGTTTTGCGTGGCGTGTCAAACGTTGCAAAAATTCTGTAAAATTAATTGATATGCAATATTTTTTATTCGTATTGCATAATTTTTAAATTCATATTCGATATTGCCTATTTGTGTGCGATAATTATCTTTGCGATATTTTCCATTCATATCCGATATTTTCCATTCATATCCGATATTTCCATTCATATTCAATATTTACTTTCATATTCAATATTTACCATTTATATGCAATATTTCTCATTCGTATTCGATTATAATTTTTTTTATGGGATAATATATGTGATGTTTTGCATTCATATCCGATGTGTCTCATTTGTATTCTATAAATTCATTCATAGTTGATATTTTACATTCATATAAAATATTTACCATTTATATGCATTTTGTTGTTGTTGTTTTTATTTTTGTTTTTCTCTTCTTTTTTTTTTTTTTTTTTCTTTTTTTCGTATTAGAGAAGTATCTATTTTGTGTGCGATAAATTTCATTTGCAGTCAGTGTTATTCATTCATTTCCAATAATTTCCACTCCTATTCGATATTTTTCATTCATCACCAATAATTTCCACTCCTATTCGATATTTTTCATTCATATCCAATAATTTCCACTCCTTTTCGATATTTTTCATTCTTATCCGATGTTTACGATTCATGTGCAATAACTACGTGTTATTCATATTATATAATTTGCATTAAGGGTAAATCTGATGTCAACTGTCTGGTAAATGATGCTTTGTGGATAATTCAAAAGAAAATTACCGTTTCCAGAAACCATGTGCATGATGTTATGAGAGTCTGTAAACATCACCAAACAAGCAATATACCCATTCAAAACGGAAAACTCAGCAAACAGACTTTGCTGTCACAGTTTCCTGCGGTGACCGGATTAAAATACCAGCAAGGGTCGGGTGTGTGGCAGTGTCCTATCAAACTGACGTGTTTGACCTAAAAACTTTACTTATCGGCGAAAATGATAGTTTCATCGGGGCGACTGACTTGATTAATTGATGTGTTCCAAATGTACTGTAATAAATAACGCTATCCGTCATTGTTCCAGTAAGAATATTTTATAGAGGGGAATAAGTGCGGCATTTCTACCACAAGCGCTCGATGTATACAAGACCATTTATTAACCTGGCCCCGGCTTAAATAAAGATCTTCAGGTCATCCTGAACTGCAAGTATGGGATCTAGCAATAGGATTGGACAAAATCCTAATTTCAGCCAATCAGACAATCCTAATTTCAGCAAATCAAACTGCTTGTTTCCATATTTGAACTTGATGATACACTTCAGATTTTGACAGCGGGGATAGCCAATCAGCATACGGTAAAGGACTCGTAACAATTCTTTGACATCCTGACCTCTGCTTTTTTATATCCAAGAGAGTGTTGGTGTGTTTTACTCAAAACTGTGTTCCTTCGGTATAATTCCTCATTTGAAACTAAAACAGGTCGATTTTAGAAAGACTGATATACAATTCTAAATTTTGTATTTTCCCGTACCTCATGTGGTCATTGAGAAGTTACGAGAAAGATAGAACTTACTGGTTTGTCTCGGCCTATTTTTCTTGCCTAGTGTTTGAATATAAACATCGGTTTCAAATGAAAATTTCAAAATGGACCATCAAATAACCCCAAATGGGACGCAAAAGACCAGATGCACCCAAAAACGGATATCCCAAATGGACACCTAAGTGGATATGATATATATTTTTATTAACAAATACTATTTAAACAAGCACATATCGTCTGTGTGCATAGATTCGAATAATACATTGTATATTCACTTTTAAGGACATACGTTGGGAAAAAAAAGAAAAAACATATTGGTCAAATATGGATTTCCATTACCATAACTAACATATTCAAGGCAGGAAATATTAATTAAGTTCTTAAGAGGTTTATGTGTCCATTGGTTCTTGGTTTAGGAGTGTTTTGACCTTATAATTAGGGTCCATTTGGCTTAATCGAAGTTCACTATCAAAATGCATATTTTTGCGTGATTTTCAAAGCAACTGAATTTCTGGGATTAGTCAGTAACTTTGATTATGAGGAATAATAAATATTAGATTTACTTCCATCGGGTATATGCATAATAGATTAGAAATGGAGGCAACTCATACAATTTTCATCTTACACACAAGCGCCGGTGGCTCAGGATCTGACCTCTTGATAAGAATGACTGCATGATATTATGGTAGAAATGCCCCTTTGCCATAAAAAATGCCCCCGTGGAAAAAAAGTGCCGTTATCTCCCCCCCCCCCCCCCAAACAAATTCTAGCTGGAGTATTGAGATAACAATGCATGTTTGTACATAACTTTGTTCCAGATGATTTCACAAAAGTTACAATTATCCCGCTACTGAAAAGTAAAATTGGGAACCTGGCAGACAAAAATAATTACAGACCTATAGCTCACGACAATTATTTCGAAAATATTCGAATGTATTGTACTACAACGATGTGAAGTCACACGTTCTGATAATCAGTTTGGTTTTAAGAAACAACATTCAACAGATTTATGCCTCTATGCCTTTAAAGAAACTGTCAACTATTTTTTAGACCATGGTTGCCCTGTGTTTGCATGTTTTTTAGACGCTAGTACGGAATTGGATAGGGTCGATCATTGGACACTGTTTAAAAAGTTGGTCGACAATCAAATACCCGTCTACAGAGTTCATACTCTAGTTAACTGGTATGGCAAACAGTTGTACTGTGTGTGTTGGGGAAGTGCAGTATCCAGTTCATTCCATGTAACCAATGGAGTGAAGCAGGGAGGTGTTCTTTCTCCTTAGTTTTTTCATATATACATAGATGATTTAAATAGTAAGTTGGATAAGTGTCACGTGGGGCTACATTTGACACCAAATGCTTTTTTTTTTATATTTTAATAATTTTTGTTTTGTTGATGATGTGTCATTGATAAGTCCTTCTATTGCAGATTTAAGGAAATTATTAAAGATATGTGAACATTACGCATTTGAGAATGATATATATAATACACAAAACTCGATATGCATGGTTTTTCAGTCAACTTCTTTCAAATTACCATCACCTCTCTCTATACTTCTTAACAGCCATGCTCTTCTATATGTCAACAGTTATAGTTACCTGTGTCATATTTTACAATCCAATCGGTCAGATGATTAAGACATGATGAGACATTACAGATTTGTGTGTACTCGAACAAACATGATTTTACATGAATTTAGAAATTGTTCTTTGAATATCAAAATTGATTATTAAAATCGTATTGCTGCACAATGTATTGCGCACCTCTGTGGACAAATGTTAATGAATGTATGAAAAGAAAATTAGTTTTTGGTTATAACAATAGTCTTCGTTTACTCCGATAGACTCTACCATGTTTGTAAGTCATCGTTTACTACTATAGACTCTACCATGTTTGTTAACTACGATGTCTTTATTTTTGAAGAATTAATGAGAAAGTGCGTGTTTTAAATGATGACAAGAATATCCAATAGTAAGAACTGTGTCTTGAAATCTCTGTGGAACAAAGATATTCATTTTAATTCTCGAATTATAGATAGATGGAACAAATTACTCTTTAAATGTCTTACATAATTTTGTTCCTAATAATGACAGACACGTTCTGTAGTTGTATGTGTGTTTGTATACTTGTACATCAGACACCAATGATCTTTTATGTTTGAACATACATTTATATTTTAATTTAGATGTATGGACCATGCAATCGGAAATAATGAATTCATATCTTATCGTATCTTATTACCCCTTCAGTACAGTATTGTACATTGAACAAACAAAATTACAAACAAACCGATACAGTCACGTAGAGCAATAAACTCGTTTTCATAATATGACTTGTCCCTAAGGATGCAAGTAAACTCGCCACATGGCTTCTGGAAACTGTCATTTTCTTTTATATTACCCACGAAACATCATTTACCAGGCAGGTGACATCAGATTTATTACCATAACGCAAATTATCAAATATTAATAAAAATTTACTAGTGCATCGGAATGGTGAACATTGGATATGAATGCAAAATATCGAATATGAGTGGAAATATTATTGTATACGAATGAATAACATTGCATGTGAATGCAAATGATCGTATACATAAGATAATGATGGAATATCAATGAAAAATATTGCATATAAATGGTGACTAATAAATATTAATGTAAAATATTGAATAAGATTTTGAATTTGTAGGATACAAATCAGAAGCATCATATATGAATGCAAAATATTGCATATACATGTAAAAGATAATTATCACATACGAATTGGAAATATCGAATATGAATTGAATAGTTATGAAATACGAATTAAACATATTGCATATCTATTGATTTGATTGAATTTTTATGCATTTGACACGACATAATTTTTTGATCGTACGCATTTTTGTTTGACTACTTTGCGCAATATTAGGAGGAAAGTCAATGAAACTTCTATCAGCAAACTGACAAATTCACTGACAAGATTACCAAAAGGAATGTATGAAAATCCGTACAAGAAGACCGTTTTCATTCTACATTTATCACGGAATTTTACATTCCATCGCGAGTTATCGCAACAAGACGTGTCTTTATGACTCAGTTAGAAGTTAAGGAAGTTGCGGCTAGACAAAAAGTGTAGAAGGGAACAGGTGACAAGAAATATTTATTGATCACGTTCAATCAGCTGATTAATCTAGATTTATTTCCATATTAACAAGTGTACTTATTGTATATAGTGTATACACATGTTACAGTGCACGCGATGCACCTGTACCGAGTTTATGCAATTAAAGATTATATACAGAG
This sequence comes from Margaritifera margaritifera, assembly GCA_029931535.1. Lineage (NCBI taxonomy): Eukaryota > Metazoa > Mollusca > Bivalvia > Unionida > Margaritiferidae > Margaritifera > Margaritifera margaritifera. The sequence goes on along the minus strand of JAQPZY010001034.1, from coordinate 687,569 downwards.
AACGTCGATTTATTGCGTACAAGCAATTTATCATGCAATCAAAGTATCAGAACACTGGTTGCTGATCGAAATTCATTCGACTTTTGTTAATGTCCGATATGGTTTGTTTGAAACAATAACTCACTCTAATTTCTGTGGGTTTTTTTAATGTTAAATAATGAAATTGAGAAGGATACGATATTTTAATACTATCATTATCACTCAACAGAGATACAAGTATCATTTTACATATAGGAAGTTGGTGACAGGTACATTTCCGATGAAACTATAGCATTTTTAAACCGTATGAACTATTTGTATTCGCCTACCAGTCTTGTCATATTACGATTACGTCTGGCATCACTGGTTCATAATGAATCGCCGTACGCTGTACCAATGGCGGATCCTAAACTTTATGTTTAGAAGAACTTTAAAAGCTTTATAAAAGCAGTTACTTATTAAAATACATATTGTGGTTTTCCAGGAACTGAATTAATTATAAGTTTCAATTATTATTATTATTTTTAATAATAATAATAATAATAATAATAATTATTATTATTATTATTATTATTATTATTATTATTATTATTATTATTATTATTATTATTATTATTATTATATACCTAGTTCGTGACTCCCTATCCGAATGCATTGAGTTGGATGATCCACTTACTGGACATTGTCGAGTACTTATTGGGTATTGTGAAGCACACGCAGGACCAAATAAGTTTGTTGCTACGTAACAGGGCGTCTTAGTAGGTCTGTCATGAAGCAACATCGTAGCATCATCCAACGTCATACTGTGTATTATAAGCTATTCGGTCATACAAACAATTAGAACAAAATTTCTTTTCAAAAATATTTGTATTGACTTTAATTTTGTGAACATCAATTTCAGTGCAATTTAGTATGTAATAAATGGAGGTATGTAATAAATGGAAGTGTGTAATAAATGGAGGTATGTAATAAATTGAGGTATGTAATAAATGGAGGTATGTAATAAATGGAGGTATGTAATAAATTGAGGTATGTAATAAATGGAGGTATGTAATAAATGGAGGTATTTAATAAATGGAGGTATGTAATAAATGGAGGTATGTAATAAATGGAGGTATGTAATAAATGGAGGTATGTAATAAATGGAGGTATGTAATAAATTGAGGTATGTAATAAATGGAGGTATGTAATAAATTGAGGTATGTAATAAATGGAAGTGTGTAATAAATGGAGGTATGTAATAAATGGAGGTATGTAATAAATGGAGGTATTTAATAAATGGAAGTGTGTAATAAATGGAAGTATGTAATAAATGGAGGTATGTAATAAATGGAGGTATGTAATAAAATAATTATAGTATTGGTACTATTTAATACTGTCGTCTCGCCCAAAGTAAAATGGAGCTCGCAAGCTCGCCGTGGTGTATTTCGGTCTCTCCCACAATATCCAACAGTGCAAACACTATACTACTACTACTACTAATAATAATAACAATAAGAAGAAGAATTATTATTATTATTATTATTATTATTATTATTATTATTATTATTATTATTATTATTATTGATGATGAAATTCGCTTCTGAAGCTGGATTGTCGATAATTGTTGCGACTTTTTAAGTTTACATCAATTAAAGTGCCGTTATAGAGAAGATGAGATTCTAAAACGAACACACTAGACAAATCATTCAGTAATAATTTATACCATATTGATATAGGTTGTGGTCAAGCAATTTATGACGACCATCAGGCCAGTCCTCTAACAATCCTAAATACATTAAGCCCACTCCATAGGACACGGAGTAGAACTGAGGGGTTAAAGCAGATAAACCTATACTTATTCCTTTAGGTATCAGTTGTGCTTTAATTTCTGGACAGCTGAGCTATGTTACTAGGCAGCTAATTTCATTCACTGATTACTCTTTGTGCGAAACAAATAACTTTCGACAGTCCACATAGGATCACTGTTACAGTTTAAGTCTTGTGACCTTAACTCCTGACCGCGAAGTCACACAAATGCCTGAGCAGAAAATAGAAATCTCGGACTCCAAAATGCCTAAATTAGAAATCCCGCTTTGAGTCTTTTGTCATCAATCAAATTATACACATGTGTAGATAAAACAATGTCAAGCTCGTTCAGGTATTGGTGGTGGTAGTGGTTTTTTTTTTTTTTTTTTTGGGGGGGGGGTGGGGGGGGGGGGGATAAATTAACTTTTATACTGAGAAAAGTTATTCATTTATTTTTATTTTTGAACTTTGAATTTTGAGTCAGAGTTCAGGTTTGTGCTCGGGCCCCTTCGTCATAACATTTTAATCGATTCCACATCCTTATTCGAAGATATTCTGACCAATCAGAAAGCTGCATCAGTACATTTTCAAGTAAGGTTACTAACTATAGAGTAACATTTATTATTCAATCAATCAATCAAAATGGGGCAAATGCCGAGTAATATTTTATGGCCCCTCCGTCATGAAACCTTACTCGGCATTTTGAGTAACAAATGTTACTCCAGGCATGGAAAGCTTACTCAAAATGTACAAAATCCAGTCTTTTGATTGGTCAGAATATTTTCGAGTAAAAGTTTAGAGTCGAGTAAAGTTGTAGAACAAAGGGGCCTGGACTGTTCGTGACTACGGGGTGTGGATTCTGTACTTAAACTGAGCAACAGTAGAAGTATTGCCACTATATCAGTAATAATGACCGGTTAGAAATAAATTACGCACAGCACTCTAGCCGGCATTTTACATTTATTAAAGCAATGTGGGGAAAAGGGGCACCTTGTACAACAGTAGACTTTTGCAACCAAAAGAGCACTTTTTGGAGTAAATTTGCTTCTTTTTCGGGGGAAATACCAACGGCTGATAAAAAAAATTTGGATATCATATTTTTTTAAAGTAAAAGCAGACAAAAGAGCATTTATTTATCATTCATACATAAAACAGACATAAAATATACTAACAAAAAAGAAATACATCACTCTTTTAAATCTAAACGTTTATTTCGTGCTTCATACCTTCAAAAAGGTTAATAGCGTAAGAAATACATGCATATTGTCGTTTTAAAAGATCTTTAGATTTTTTTACTCTCAGGTGTAAGCAGGTCATGCCAGCATATAAACTAATTTTTGTAACAACAGGTTTATTTCCAACAAATATATTTTTCAAACCTTTCTTCCTTTTTTTAGGGGCGAGGGGGGGGGGGCTGAATGTATGGAATTAATAGCAAATAACACAGTTTTAAGGAGGTATTTTAGGGATTCTTGAGATAGGCTGAGGGAAGAGATTTAGAGACTAAGGAGAGGGCTAGCGCCCCTCTATTTCTATCTACCGTATGTGCTCACTTATAAGTCGAGTCCAGCTGCAAACAATATATTCCATGATCTGCCGTGGCATAATGCGCCGGCAGATCAGGGTCTATGTTGTTTGTTCTACTGATTATACCTAAGAAACTGCATAGAAAGTGGCGGCGCGGGGGAGTCGTGGGGCCGGGCGAGGGGGTGGCGCCGTCGGGATTTGTTGTCGACCCCCCCCCCCAATCTAATACCCCGGTTTCAGGGCGTAGATGGGTGGGGGGTTTGGAGGATGGAAACTGACATAGAAACTGTTGTCTGTGGCAAAGTAGGGGTACCACTAAAGAACATTGCCCCCGGGCGCCTCGCTAGGGGCGCTATTAAAGAACATTGCCCCCGGGCTCCTCAAACCCTCGCGCCACCACTGTGCATAGACCCAGATCTGCTTGCGCATTATGAGACGGCAGATCTGGGTATGTGCAGTTTGCAGTTTGACACGACTTATATGCGAGTATACGGTTATGGAACACTTAATTGTATAATATCCAGTGTAAAAACACAAATTTATATGGAATTAAAAACATTCTGATTGTAAAATTCTGTGTTCATGTCCAATCTATTAAAATACAAATTTACACATATAAGGACAGGCATATACTATCATATATTTTACATGTCTCTGATGTAAGTTAAATAAATATATATCCTAACTAATATAATGGGGATGGTCTACTGCAAAATACCATCCCGGTATACATGAGCTGTATACAAAATATGCATATAGTAACATTGCTTATACTTCACCCGCCTAGTATTGAAATTATGTTATTCTGACGGCTTGATTTTGACACTTTTCTATTTTCAAAATTTGGAAACATTGTTCTATTTATTTATTTTTTAATTATTATTATTTTTTATTTTATTTTAATTTATTTTATTTTTCTCCATTTACTGAAGATTTTCCTACGAAAATATCATATGAAAAAAATAGAGTGGAATGAACAAAACTATTAAAGTTACATTCCTTTTACCTAAAACAGTTTTCGAAATGTAAATTTAAAAAAACTGTATATTTGTAAGTTTTACTCTGTATATATAAATACTTACCGTTTGGAAATTGTCCATATACTCCTGACATGGAGAAAATTAAAACCGGAAACAAACAAGTTATTCCAACCATCTTCAGAATTACACACTTTGCACTTTATGTGAGTCACATTGCACTGATGCTTAAATTGTCAACAGTTCTTATCTTTGTTACTTTGAAATGACCAAAATGTAAGATGCAATGAAAGTCGATTCGACCTGTGGCAGTTATAACTACCTCGATAATTTATGCTGCATATTTATAAATAGGCTTTCAACCCTCTTGGGTGCCTGATTCACCAAATATAAGGAAGATCATGATTTTTTCTGGACAAATGACCACGGGAGGAAAGTCAACAAGGAATATAGTCAGTTCCTTTAAGTTCTATAAAACGCCTGTATGTTCAGTTATCCTCGATATCTGTCAATTCTATACACATTATACCAATACTGATTTTTTGTTTTTATTAATGACATCACGGAGCACTGACTTAAGGTTCTTCGGCAGTTAAAGGAAGTAATACGCCTTCAGTTTGTAGCAGTAGTTTCCGAAATTTGCTCAAAGCCCAGCCCCTCTCATTTACATAGAAACTCTTTTATAATGTACAAAAAAATAATAATAAAATGTTACAAACATATCATTTCAACTGAAAATAACTTTATTTTCAAATTTGAGCAAAAACCAAATAATAGTTTTTGAGTAAATCCTGTTGA